>CM019708.1:30941021-30946021 GCA_009760885.1 Achatina immaculata
CTCTTTTGAAAACAAATGCCTAAGGAAAATACTCGGCATCAAGTGGAACGAATTCAAGAACAATGCAGAGATAAGACAGATGGCTGAACAACAACCAGTCTCATGGGTGATCAGGAAAAGGAGATGGACATATGTTGGCCACTTGATGAGAAGAAACGATCAGAGAATCCCAAAACAAGCTGTCAAGTGGAACACAACAGGCCGAAGAAAAAGGGGCAGACCGCGTGAAACTCTGAAGAGGACATTGTTAAGAGAGGCCAAATTAACAGGCATAAAATCCTTTGATGAGGTTGAAAGACTCGCCGAAGAAAAAATGGCGAACTACTTTGCGAGCCCTATTTGACGTTTAACGGCACGGGAAGGATATATATATATATGTGTGTGTGTGCTTGTGCTTGTGCGTGTGCTTGTGCGTGTGCGTGCGTGCGTGCGTGCGTGCGTGCGTGTGTGTGTGTGTATGTGTGTGTGTATGTGTGTGTGTGTGTTTGTGTGTGTGTGTGTGTGTGTAAGTAAGTAAGTAAATAAGGCTTGTTAAAGTCTTGTGTCAGATATAAATTAGCCAGAAGTATTTTACTCCAGGTAGCTGAAAGAATTCATATTTAATTTCATAAAGTCCAAATTTGACAACACAACAGGTGTAAATGCAAATCAGATTGTGAGAAAACTTTAAAATTGTTATCGGTGATGAATGTCGGTACTATTCTGGTGTTAACAGATGTATAAGAGGTGGCGAAACTATTCTGGTGTTAACAGATGTATAAGAGGTGTCGGAACTATTCTGGTGTTAACAGATGTATAAGAGGTGTCGGAACTATTCTGGTGTTAACAGATGTATAAGAGGTGGCGAAACTATTCTGGTGTTAACAGATGTGTAAGAGGTGTCGGTACTATTCTGGTGTTAACAGATGTATAAGAGGTGTCGGAACTATTCTGATGTTAACAGATGTATAAGAGGTGTCGGAACTATTCTGATGTTAACAGATGTGTAAGAGGTGGCGGAACTATTCTGGTGTTAACAGATGTGTAAGAGGTGGCGGAACTATTCTGGTGTTAACAGATGTGTAAGAGGTGTCGGAACTATTCTGATGTTAACAGATGTGTAAGAGGTGTCGGAACTATTCTGGTGTTAACAGATGTGTAAGAGGTGTCGGAACTATTCTGGTGTTAACAGATGTGTAAGAGGTGTCGGAACTATTCTGGTGTTAACAGATGTGTAAGAGGTCTCGGAACTATTCTGATGTTAACAGATGTATAAGAGGTGGTGGAACTATTCTGGTGTTAACAGATGTGTAAGAGGTGGTGGAACTATTCTGATGTTAACAGATGTGTAAGATAAACAGACAAAGATAGCAGGGAAAGGTACTCAGAAGACTGATTCTAACCTGTAACACAGAACAAGAAATGACGTACCAACCACACGTGCAAAGGGGATACTTTTAGCACTCGACATTCTAAAGCTAAAGCGAGAATGATTGTGTGTCTTTGTGTTGTTGTGATTTGTATCATGTACTTTCTTGCAACAAACAATCCAGCAACTGCTGACTTTTCTGTGCATGCGGTTCCCTGTTTTCCGCTCCTGTTCAGACTTCCAGATAAAGAATGCTGTTTTGTGGTTGCTAATAGACGCTTATTCTAGTTACTTTATAAATCGCCTTGATAGTTGCTGTAAGTTGTTTCTATATTCCGATGTAAATTATCTCGCTAGTGACTTGTACCTTCTCTTTTATTTACTTGTAAATTATCTTGCTTGCTAACTGTATAATTCTTGTGCTAGGTGCTCATATATTTTCCTGTTACCTGTACATTTTCTTGTTAGCAACACATGAATTATCTTTCTAATTGAATGTTGATGTTAGTTACACTTACATTGTTATGTTAGTTACACTTAAATTGTTATGTTTCTTACAAGTAAATTTTTATGTTAGTTATGTGTAAATTTTCTTCATAATTACCCCTGAATTTCCTTGTCAGTGACCAAGTTACCTGCAGCCCGTCTTATTACCTGCAGCCCGTCTTATTACCTGCAGCCCCTCTTATTACCTGCAGCCCGTCTTATTACCTGCAGCCCGTCTTGTTACCTACAGCCCGTCTTGTTACCTGCAGCCCCTCTTATTACCTACAGCCCGTCTTATTACCTGCAGCCCGTCTTGTTACCTGCAGCCCCTCTTATTACCTGCAGCCCGTCTTGTTACCTGCAGCCCATCTTGTTACCTGCAGCCCCTCTTATTACCTGCAGCCCCTCTTATTACCTGCAGCCCGTCTTATTACCTGCAGCCCGTCTTGTTACCTGCAGCCCGTCTTGTTACCTGCAGCCCCTCTTGTTACCTGCAGCCCCTCTTATTACCTGCAGCCCGTCTTATTACCTGCAGCCCGTCTTGTTACCTGCAGCCCGTCTTGTTACCTGCAGCATTCAGTAGGACGGACTTCACCTGATGCCTTTACTCATTTAACTGTTGATGAGGAGTTCACACTTGCTCACTGCCTGTGAAAACACAGGGCATGGGAACGTGATCTAGCTTCTAGCAGTAAAATATGTCCATTTCTGAACATTGATGGAGCCATTGCTTTCTGGCCATTTTCTGTGCAACAACTCAGCAATGACGGCTTTGTCTTGATGCGGTACAGCATACAGGAAACTGATTTCACAACAAACAACCAAAAGCTCTTGTACGCTTGTCCAGTGATACAAGATAGAACAAAACATCTGGGTATCACAACGTGACCTAGTTGTACGTTTGTCCAGTGATACAAGATAGAACAAAACATCTGGGTATCACAACGTGACCTAGTTGTACGTTTGTCCAGTGATACAAGATAGAACAAAACATCTGGGTATCACAACGTGACCTAGTTGTACGTTTGTCCAGTGATACAAGATAGAACAAAACATCTGGGTATCACAACGTGACCTAGTTGTACGTTTGTCCAGTGATACAAGATAGAACAAAACATCTGAGTATCACAACGTGACCTAGTTTTAATAAGGATTAAACATTAATCTATCCACTGATCTTCGAACTGACAAACGGCTAAACAGTTTACTGAACAATAATTCCGCCAACACTAATATAAACCACCAGACTATATAGTAAAATGACAAAACTTTCATCGCAGAAACAATATTCTAATGAAGTACAAAGCAGAAGTCGCTAAAAAAATGTTTCACCAGTCACTGACTTCCAGATAAAATGTAGGTCACAAGACAAGAAACGAAGAAGAAAAGAAGTGGGGAATAAGGAATTCTGGGAAAAGAAATTTAGAGTTTTAGTTTTAGATGACTAAACTGATGGCAGCTGACACAACAAACATGGCAGCTGAAATATGTATCAATGAGGAACAACTGGAAGAAGTTTAGAGTTTTGAATATCTTGGATCACTACTAACTAGCAGTGGAGATACAATGAGGGAAATTAAAAGGAGGACATCTATCGCTCTTCAGAAAGTAAAACAACTAAAGAATCTGTGGAGAGGAGCAGACAGAACTACAAAAATAAGATTTTTAAGGGCATGCATCTTTCCATCGCAACATATGCCTGTGAGACCTGGACACTTAACAAAACAGCTGAGAAACACATAAATGTCTTTGAATGTAAATGCTACAGAAGAATTCTTCAAATATCATGGATACAAAAAATAACAAATATATCTATACTACTAGAACTTAATATTGAAGAAGGCTGGCTAGTGAAGAGGATTAAAGAGAGAAAACTTAAATATTTTGGACACATTAAACGTCATGATAATTTAGAGAATACCGTCTTGGAAGGATACATAATGGGAAAAAGAAAAAGAGGAAGACCAAAACGAAGATGACTGCAAGACATCGTTGATGATCTGGAAATGGATGCATCAGCAGCAGGCCATCTTGCTCACAACCGAGAGCCTACAGGAGTACTGTTTGGGAGGCAAAGTTCCGCAAGGGACATGCAAATGAATGAATGAATGAATGAATGAATGAATGAGATCAGATATAAGTCCTAGCCTGAAGGAGAGATTTAGAACTGCCAAAGGACGAGAGAAGACGTAACCATGGTGATAACGTGACCTGCTTCTGTTGGTCACTAAGATGTCGTTCAGCTGGGTAAATCAAAAATATTTTTCTGTGTAGATGTAGTTCCTGATGCAGAGCCATGTTTATATCTTAAATTAAGAGAGCATAATGAGCGATGTCATCACCAACATCAAGAATTTTACTTATAACAGAAGAAAAAAGAGAAAGTGAATAACTTGGAACAAAACTCGGGACTCGTAGGACAAGTAACCGCCCAGCCATGAAAGAAAAAAAAAAGCACCAAAAAAAAAAATGACCCCCTTATACGTTGCTGTAAGCGAACATCACCACAGCTGTTACATCCTGAAACCAGATGTCTCAAGACAAATCCTGGACAGAACAGCATCTGTAGGTGTCACAATGTATGTTGATGTCCGACTTACATCGGAGAAAGGGGTTTTGGAAACGCTCACTGCGATTGGTTGAAAAGTTCATCCCATATAATCAATGAGTTGTTTTCTAACTTCCTGTTGTGGCCTCGCTAAAGTGAATGTTTACGGTAATAATTTGATCACAAAGTGCTGGCAGTGACTGCTGGATAATTTCAGCCAAAAGTTGCAGCAATTTTAGTTCTAAAAACACGCGAGACTTCCTCCAAATAAAGGGAAGGAAATAAGGCTAATTTGGAAGTTGATGTCTAAAATTAAACTGAAGTTCCAGACGTCGTGCAATTTCTTTTAAACACTGTAAACAAATTGACAGATTCATTAAACAGAATTTATTGTAACAGTTCCATGAACCACTTTCAGGAGTGGTCGAACAAAATTGCTCAGAAAATTAGGAGCAGTTTAGCTTTTCTTATACACGAAACAAATTTGATGAATGGGAATAGCAGTTCTATTCTCTGCTACAGGCGAGTGTTGAAAGACAACAAACTCTTGGCTACCAATTGGGTACACAGACTATGAGTCTCTCTATAGTTTGTGAAGTGTTTTTCTATTTCTTTGTC